>CM034155.1:638098772-638124683 GCA_019776745.2 Taxus chinensis | reverse complement strand
GAAAAATAAGTTCAAAACATTATATGATGTGTATGGTATAAGGACAACACACCCATGTGCTTTGTATAGTGTAAAATATTGAAATTATAATATGAGCTGAAATGGATTTACCTAATACCATAATTTTACCTTTGAGACAACTTAAATTACACAATTTATTTTTGGGACCTATCATGTATAAAGGATTGGGACAAAATACATGTGTCATATGGTCACTTGTAGATTCAAGAAGGTTATAAGAAGGTTGTGTAACTACTCTTGTGTTAGGGAAGGATCCCACACAATTGATAGCATAGTCTAAAGGAGTTAATGTATTATGATTTATGTTATAACCCTATAATTAAATATTGCAAGTTATAAAAAAGTGATCTAAGGATCTAGAGTTGGTTTAGTTTCACACTTATTGTTTCTATGTAATACATTTTGTGATTGATTAAATATTGTTGATTTTTAGAGTTACATAATTTTATTTGAGTTTATGTTGTGTATTTTTCCTGATTACTTTTGATAAGTATTTTGAGGGATATGTAGTCTATGACATATCATAAACATATACTCCTAGCCACGACTGTATGATTTGGTATCAAAAACAAGGTTGTTAATCCTTGTAAATTGTATGTTCTTGTTATTGTTATATACATTTTAAAGTGTGATTATAACAAAATTTAAGGGGTATTCCAATGCTAGTTGGGGAGATGGTGTAAAATATCATCATGAGTGGATATCTAGATATATATTTTTGACCATCTTATGATAAATGAGTTAGATAAAAATGTGATAGAAAAATGACAAAAGGAAATTTTGTATGAAGAATAGAATAAAGGAAATTATAATCCACCATAGAGGAAGAGGGTGATCATGGAATAACACCAAGACTGAAAACCTATTAGGTTGATGAGAGATATGTAAAATTTATTGGAGCTATGTAAATAATGCAACATTGAGGCTTGTTTACACAATGCAGGATTATCCAAGATGGAGTGATTATGGTACATGAGACCATACACTCCATGGACAATAATAAAAAATCAAATATGGTCCTTAAGCTTGATATGAATAAAGCCTTTAACAAGGTCTCTTGGGTTTTTCTAGACAAAGTTTTGATTAAATTTGGTTTTCTTGCAAAATTCAGAAAAATTATTAAGGCTTGCATCTCTACGGTCAGATTTTTAGTGGTGGTTAATGGTGAGCCAGTGGGATTTTTCACAAGCAACAGAGGGTTAAGACAAGGAGACCTCATATCCCCCCTGCTCTTCATTCTTATGGAAGATAGTCTTAGAAGAACAATTGGTAAAGATGTTATTGATGGTCTTTTGAAAGGTTCAAAGCCCAATTCCATCAGCCAAGCAACTTCTCATCAGCAATTTACAGATGATACAATCCTTCTTTTAGTGGCCTCCATCCTTGAAGCTAAAGCTACCAAGGCTATTCTGCAACTTTACGAATCTACTTCTGGGCAAGAGATCAATAATGATAAAAGCTCCATTTTCTTCTTCAACACTCCTGAGGAAAGACAACTTAAAATTGTAAAAATTCTGGGCTGTAAAATAAGTTCACTTCCAGCCACATACTTAGGACTCCCTCTTCGCACTAAAAATTTTTATACCAAGGTGTGGAATGAACTGTTGGCTAGATGGAAAGGAGCCATTCTGTTTAGTGTTGGTAAGTGTTTGCTCATAAAAAGAACTCTTCAAAATATACCTATCTATATCATGTCTCTGTATAAGATCCCTTCTATCTTCAGAGAAAGAATTGAGAGGATTTAGAAAAACTTCTTATGGCAGGGCATGGAGGAGAAGTTTAAATATCACTTAGTTGCTTGGGATAAGGTATGCACTCCTAAAAAAATTGGGGGCCTGGGCATAAAATACATAAAGAAAATGAATGAGGCTCTTATTGTGAAAATGGGCTAGAGAATGCTATCAGAGAAGCAACCCTGGATAGATTTAATTAAGGCTAAATACCTTAATCAACAAGCAATCTTTTCTTTTCTTCAAGATGAGCATATTCCTTATGGTTCCATTTTTTTGGAATAATTTAGTGAAGAGCAGAAATTTCATCAAACAAGGAAGTAAATGGAAAGTGGGAGATGGTTGTGATATAAAATTCTGGGACAGTAACCGGTTTAATTGCAGCCTTATGGATAGATTTGGTGTAGTCAAAGACAGTCTTGAAAGTATGTATGGCACTAGAATCATGGATTATATTGAAAAGAAATGGTAACAATAAGAAATGGAAAAAACTTTTTATGGATAGAGATGATCTGATCCAAACTATTTCCTCCCTACAAGATCAGTTGGACCTTATCCCCTTAAGTCAACTAGACATTAAGGATGAACTGGTCTGGAGAAATTCTATTGATGGGGACTACTCTATTAAAAATGGTTATAATACTTTCTTTGACAATAGTCAAACTAAGTTTAACTGGAGTAGAATTTGGATGACTGAGCTCACACCTAAAATTAAAATTTTCTTTTGGCTTGCTCTTAATGGAAAAATTTTTACCATTGACAACTTGATAAGAAAAGGTTTCATAATGCCTAATAGATGTCATATGTGTAAAAAAGACTATGAGGATATTAGTCATTTGTTTTCCATTGTGAATATGCTACCAAAATTTGGATTTTTTCCCTCTCTAATTTTAAAGCTTCCTGGGTGGTGTCGAAGGACTTCAGTCAGCTCTGGACCCAATGGAGCCCACCCTATAAACATTGTGTTGTGAGAAGGCTCTTCAATTTGGTAATACCTCACGTTATTTGGAGGATATGGAAAGACAGAAATGATATCATCTTTAGAAATAATAAACAGAATTCTAAGCTCAGTATTGGTAAAATTTCTAATGCTATTAAAGAGAATATTGTTATATTTAAACCCCCCAAGAACAAGAGTTATCTAGAAAATGAAGAGCATATCTTGTCCCAATGGAAGATTGGAGTTGACTATATCTGAAATAATACCGGTAACAATATTGATATATCTTTGATACATTGGCACCCTCATGATCTCAACTGGTATAAGTTGGACTTTGATGGGGCCTCTAAGGGTAACCCTGGGATTGCAGCTGGGGGAGGAGTGATCCGAGATCATAGAGGCAGTTTGATAGCTGCTTATGCTAGTAAAATGGGAATAAAAACTAATCATTTTGCTGAAGAATTATCCGCTTTATGGGGCCTTAGAATTGCTCAGACTCATAATATCCAAAATATTATTATGGAAAGAGACTTGCTTAATATCATTAATCATATTAATCAGTGTTCACCTCCAAGTTGGAACATCAAGGACTTCATCTTGGAATCCATAAGTATTTTCCAAACCTTCAACAATATTTGGATCAAGCATACTTACCGGGAGGGTAACAAGGTGGCAAATTCATTGGATAACTATGACAGAAATGTTAATCACATTATTTGGGATAATAGTGATCACATTCCTGAGCATATTCAAAACAACATTCAAGCGGATACTTATGGGCATGCAAATACGAGGTAAGGTTAATGAGCATTTGGAGTGGGTCTTTGAGAACAAGACTTACACACGTGCCGATAAGTTTAAAAAATCACTCATGCAGATCTTAGCAGGTAATCAAGGATATAGAAAACATAATGATGACTTAAAGTGGATTTATGTGAAGATTAAATTCACACATGCGGGCAATCTTTTACTTATAACATCTTTCAAATAGGTTTTTGCGGATTTCCAAGTCTGTAGTAAGGATGATGATGACTTGGAGTGGGTTTCTAAGGGGTTTGAAGTTAGTGCATGCGGGATTCCCCAGGTACATAGCAACATTCACGCAGGCATTCATGGGAACTTTCATGTTAGCAATGGCCACACTAATCCTCATTCCCATTGCGTGAGATATCTTTCCAAAAACAGAGAAAGGTGGATTGGGAACTCCGTTTCTTAGAGAATTCCTCATAGGGATTTTGAAGATAATACTTTCAAACACTTAAGAAAGGTGAAAATGGGAGGAGCCCCTTGTCAAATTGAGCCTAGCAAGGACCCGGATTGGAAGAATAATGAAGAGCTTTGAAATTTTCTCAACCAGGGAGGCATCACAAATTTTATTGGAAAGATACAGGGTCACGACCAAAGCATTTCCATGCAATTTGTGAAGGATTGGAAGGATCATAAAGTTGAATATGGCGGGCATAAAATATCGATTACTGAAGAGCTAATAGCTGAAGAAACTGGCCTTGGGATGGATGGGTATCACTTTTTTAATAAAAGGATTGACAGAGTAGATGAGGAGAGGAAATTTGTTGAGGGTAATGAGAAACTGGTCTTTGTCATGGTGGGTTTACAGGTCAGCTCTATCCCTCTACCTTTTGACGAGGTCACCCATATGATGGTTCGATGCATCTCTTTGGAGGGGAGATACGTTACTATGCCCATTAAACATCTTGTGTTCCTCAATCACTTACGCAAAAGTTTAACGGTATGTTTCCCTCATTATCTTCTTAATTCTATTGAGTGCTCCATTTTGGAGTTCCAAAAACATACTCGTGCGGTCCCTCTGCATCAAGGTATCATCTTCTTGCTACATAAACTCAGTATCCTTAAGTATCCCAGCCATCCTTCTTCCCCCATCTCTGTTCCATTTGTCCCCTTCACCACTGCCGCTACCCCCATCTCTTCTCCTTCTATCCCCATCACCACTGTCGATACCCCTTTTCCATCCTTTTCATCTCCCACCATCATCCCCTCCACCTCTGCTCCCACCCCCTTCACCTCCACTTTGACCAAACCTGTAACTACGTCTTCTAAGAAACTGAATTTGGATACCCCTGTTTCGGGGAGTGTTCCTAAGAACTTGGAGGTTGCTCACAATCTTCTTCATATTAGTAATGTTGGCTTACAGGAGGCACACACCGAAAGCTCCACTAAAAGGCTAGAAGCCTTAGAAAAATACATGTTGCTGCTGAAAGATGAAGTTAAAAACCTAGCTAAGAAAAAAGGTAAGAGGAAGAAGGAGGAGGAGGTTGATCTTGACAATAAACAAGTTGAGGATATCTATAAAAAATTGAACTCCCTGGACAACCGTCTAGGGAAAGCCAAGACTCGCCATGACCATAATATGGCTATTTTTAGTGTAATCGAAGAATTCATTGAGCAACATGTCCGCAACATCTCTACTCTCAGTGAAATCCCAACAACTCTTTGGGGCACGAAAAAAGAAAGCAAACAGACCATTCAACAGCTAGATACTTCTGACCCTACTCACATGATGACTTTGGCTATGTTTACCTCTTGGAAAACTATCACATTTAGAATCACCACAGCAGCCAAGAACTAAAATTTGGAGCTGCGCTGCTGTTGCTTCCTTCCTTCGTGTTTTTTGCTGTTTTTTAGCTATTTTTTGGCTACTTTTCTGTAGTGTTCGAACTGGTTAGATGTTTTGTGGTAACTTCTCTTTGGTTACCTTGGGTTCTTTTGTCTTATCTGGATCTTGATCCTTTTTGTGATGCTTTTCAATCCTTTTTCTGGCTTCTAGGACCTCTTGTATACAAGGGTATAGTCCCTTTCAAAAAACTATTTACCAATAATAAAAAAACACAATGCTAAAAATAATGTTGATGTTGTTGAAGAAGAACCTGAATTTGAAGAAGAATATAAGGTTGAAGAAAAATAAGATATATTTATGAAGGCTGTCACAATAATAATAAGTAGAATAAAGTTGAAAATTCCCATTTATGTTTGTATACTCTATCCTACATATCTTATTGACCTGGAAAAATATTTTCAATAAGTGAACCTTGATGATGCATTTCGAGTCAAATTCACTGGAAATAAATTGATAAAACAAACATATTTATGGTATGAACATATACAAATCGATACATTTTGATAAAGGAAAATAAAACATCGAATATATTTGTGAAAAAATTAAAGGCCAAATCTAATACTCCTTGAGAGAATGAACTATATAAGCAATTGAATACTGTGCAAAACAAATGACGATGATGACCAACTAACTTACGATGGGACTAGGGGATGAAGCATTAGTGAATATTTTTCGTACGTGAGATCCATATATAAAACAACATACTTGGTGGTATAAATGTAATAGTAAGTGCATGATTTTGTGACTAAAGATCTCATTACATTAATTATTTTCATGTTAAGGTTGATTAGTGACTGCCAAGCTCTAAATATTTCTTTGGGAAAAATTATGCAAAACGAAATCCCTTTCTATCGCTTCCCAATTATTGATTTTATGTAAAATTAGAAGTTTTTGTATCCTTTTCAACAAAACCAAAATTTTTCCCTTCTGACAGTCAATTATGTCTATGGTACGATATTATTTCATGCATTTTTTGAAAAATTCTCAATTCAAATGTTTTGGTGTCATTTTGTCATTCAATATGATCATCCTTAAATGATTGTGCAATATGTGTATAGTGTTCTTGCAAGAAATGTACAAACATGTTATGGGAATTTTTCTCACAAGAAGACCGAGAACTATTTCCTAAAATACTTGACATAGACAACAATGATTGCTGAAGCTAACAAATTGGTTATTCTTGAAGAGGTGGCAGGAAAATATAAATTTGTTCAGAAAGGGATATTATTCATTTAGTGCTTTTGTAGGCAATAGAACTAAATCTAATGTTAGGGCCACTATCATATGTTTTCGCTACACATTTCCTTACAAATTGATTATTGAAATTAATTTGGTAGGTGGAAGCATATGGAAATTGTGATATTTAATGACCAGGGAGATTATACATAGAGTTCGGTGTCTATATCTTTATACTAACACTATAAAGAGTGTGATCATTATATTTAAGCTCATTATATCATGTATTATATGGATAAATTGATGCACATAGGAACATGGTCCTAGAGGTTTTCATTTCTTTATAATTTCTCTAGTTTTAAAACTGTAATTCAAGATCACCTATGATACCAATAAAAAGTCATATGTATACAAAGTAAATCCCTTCTAAATAAATTGTAATATATATTATAAGAACTGCATAAGGCTTGATCCCTCTCGAGGGTATGTAGTGTAGGACTTGGCTCCGCAAGGGAAATTCCAACCAATATAGTACAATTATTAATAAATAAAGGCATGTATAGAAATCCCTGCAAAAAACTAATTAGGCCTAACTAAAGGTGGATCCCTTAAGAAAACCTGTATTACAACTATTTTCTCAGTTCAATAAATGATGTCCATTGAATGGTGTTTAACTAACACTAAGTTCAAAATATTTTATCGAGAAGGATCTTATTGGCCACTAAGATTTATATATTTCATTGTGGCTTACTAAAGCGAACTCTAGGAATAGAATTACGTATTTCTTGACTCTTCAAAAATGGATGTATTACTGAATTTTTCTTGCTAATGCATTAATAGTTTTATGTTTACGATACTTGACGACCGCTAATCTATAGCTATAGCATTCTGGATGATTGTAGTAATAGCTAGGATAATAAGTACGTATTTATTTGCTAATGATTCCTATCCACCACTAAGCTCTAAAAAATATGATGCGACTGACCCTAGTGACTGCTAGGATCAAAACTACTTATGTCTGTACTTCTTAGTAGGGGAAGGATTGACGTTCTTTTTCTCATTGCAATAATAGTTATTCTTTGAAATAAGCATATATACGACGAAGTTATAAATATTTCATTGTGGGTGAATTTAATGACCACTAGGATCAACATTACATATATCTTGACCCACCACCAGTGAAAAGATTGGTGAAATTTTTATCATTCTAATAATAGTTGTCCCATGAATAATTCCTAGATACGGATAATCTTTAAATAATTTTTTGTGGCTGAACTTAGCATCCACTAGGATCAACATTACCTAAGTCTTGAAGCCTCGAGAGTGCTTGTATTGGTGGAATTTGTAAATTGCATTTATGTTTTTATTGTGAGTGTTTCCTAGCAAGCACTATGATTAAAACTACGTAGATAGTGACCCATCGAAGGAGTATATACCATCGGGATTTACTTATTGCATTAATATTAATTATTTGAATGATGCCTATTAAACGCTAAAGCTATAAATATTTAGTTATGGTTGACCCTAACGACCGATAGGATCAACACTTATTCTGAATATTCAGAATAAGGGACATATGAATGTTGCGGATTTTATCGACCACTAAGCTTTATATACTTTATTTTTAATGCATTAGTAGTTTGTAAATCGTAATAAAAACTAAGATAAGAAGTACATATTTATTTTTTAATGATTCTTATACACCGTTAAGCTCTAAAAATATGTTGCGGCTGACCATAGAGATCGCTAGGATAAGAACTACTTATGTCGGTACCCCTTAGTAGTGCAAGGATCGGTATTCTTTTACTCATTGTAATAATAGTTGTGCTTTGAAATAAGCCTAGATACAACGAAGCTCTAAATAATTCATTGTGGCTTAACTTAGTGACCGCTAAGATCAACACTACATATATTTTGATCTACCACCAGAGAAAATATTATAGAGATTTTACTCACTCTAATAATAGTTGTGTTGTGAATAATTCCTAGATACAACCAATCTCTAAATATTTCATTGTGGCCGAACTAAGTGACTGTTAAGATCATAACTACGTAAGTCTTGATGCCTCAAGAGTACTTCTATTGATAGACTTTTTTCATTTAAATAATATTTTTACTATAAGTGACTCCTAGCAAAAACTACGTATATCTTAACCCCTCAATAGTGCATGTACAACCATGCTTTGCTCATTGCATTAATATTAAGTTTGTGAATTATTCCTAATGACCACTAATCTCTAAATATTTAGTAATAGCTGACCCTTATGAGCATTAGGATCAACACTTCTTTCATTTAATTAGAAAGTATTTTCTAAGCTTACCTAATATTTATAATAAGGGACATACGAATGTTGTCGTAAAATCAATTACATCATTTGTCTCAGTAATTATTTCTGTTGATGATGTATGCAACATTTGTGGCCCTTTAATTTTTCAACATGGTGGGAGATTCGGTAATGTTGATGGTAGATGCTTATTTATATTCCTACAAGAACAACAAAGTAATTAGAGATATCATGTTTGATCTAACTGCCTTACATGATGAATTTCAGCATTACTCAGCTCTATTTTTCATAGTACAGGATGAAAGTGTTGAAGTTGATGCCGTAGAAAAAAAGGCTATATAAGAAGATAAAGCACTAAGGTTCTGAGACATAAGGGCAAGAAAAAGAGATAGTATCCATTTAATTTCCACTAAACTAGAAGTTCTTCCATTTTTAGAAGTGATCTTTTCCTATGTAATTCATGCCAAGTCTAAGGATATGTCCTTATTTTATAAATCATGGAAAAAAATAGGTTTTTTTGTTGGGAATGCATACAAAAATTATTATAAACTTCTAGATCTGGAATCCCTGTACAACGCAAAAATAATCAAGTCCTAGATGGCCCAAAGGAGAGAAAGAGATGATTTGCAGAGTTTGGTCGCTGACCCATTAGATAATATGGATGATTCTCATCCACCCTATATCCGTATTACAAGGTTTAGACCAAGATTTTGTATTGGCATGGCCCTCATGATAAGGCTATATGGAAATTCATCTATCTATAAGGTGGATGTTTCCTGGATCCCTTTAATTTATTTTATTATTGATGACAGAAAGATTCCATCCTTAGGGAAAGTGCTTAGTTTCAATTTAGTGAGACAACGAAATAATTTCTTTGACAATCGTAAATCATTTTAGATTTCTTTCTATCTTCTCGATGTTGTCTATGGTGTTCTCAACTATTCATATTTCATTCAAATCTAGTATCCTTTAAGCCCTTTGAAGGTAAATGAAAAATATTCAAAATTTTATGACCATTGTTTCAGATCGCATATTCAAGATATATGCACTTATTTATATCATGCTCTCTACCAAAAATTACATGAAATAGTAACACCGAGAATATTTGCTAACATCCTCACTTCCATAAGGAAAATGGGATCCATATTCTTCTATCTAGAATATAAAGTTATCATGATCGAGGGGCTCCTTACATCTCTTCAGTTTCCATAGTATGTGCCAGATAAATTGGCAAAACAAGAGGTTGTATATCATATTTTCATCGATATTGTTGGAAAGTATAAGGACAAGAAGCTTAAACAAATCCCTCCTCCCAGCCAATCTGGAATGTACAAAATTTATTAGGTGGCCCGATTTAAAGTTTTCCTCAGCCTACAAAAATGCATTTCATCTCCCCAAACAACCTTTAAGGCAATATGACAAAATGAAAAGGGTTTCCCAAATCCTTAATTTATATAAAGGACAGTTAAATATATTGTATGCTCATGTTCATTATGCCAATGACTGGGTATTTATTACCCAAACAAAAGATATCTTTGTTAAGTAGAATATGAAGGATACAGGGGTGGTTCCACCTCCAAGAGAAACTATTAAAAGGGAGGATATAAAGAGAAATGTAGTTTTGTATTTAGAATATTCAAAAAATACTTGTGTTGCCTTATGTTCACCAATTAAAACTTGATCTGAGTTTCGAGAAGTATTTCCTGAACCAAATAAAGCTCCAAATTTGGTAGAGTCTTCCTTAACTTCATCAGATATAGAACAAGAGACTATGCAAATTTAAATTTCAGCTAGCACAGCCCCAGTGCAACCCTCTCAATCTATTCCCTCTAATTCACATGAAGCAAGACAAGATCAGGTAGAGAAATTCATAATTTCCCACAAATAGCATCCAGATTTGGAGGCATAATAAGATCCCTTAGTAAACATTAAATTCAATCCAAGGATGGGAACCTAGAAAAGGGTAACCAAAAAGAATTTGTCAACACATCAAGCCATTGTTTGGCACAAAACTTCATAAGACCTCTTCACTCTTACAAATAAATGGAAAGCCAAAAGATTCCAAGTGGTGTACTATGAGGAAGATATGAAATCATTGATAAGGGATGAATCAACTGTAGAATTAGTGAGAGGAGTATGTGCTAGAAATAAATAATTTGAAATCAATTAAAGGCCACAGTTACTTCTGGCATAAATTTTGATGTAGAATAAACATTGTACGGATTGTACAATAATATAAATAAATACATTGGTACAAAGGATCAGGAAGAAGCGTTCTTGGAAAAGAATAAAAAAATCATTGCATGAATGAAATCGTTATAGAAAACATTAATATGTATGGGGCAGGTCATTGAAAAGGAATTTGTAAAGACCCTTCAATTATGACCATGAATGATATTGGTATATGCTAGACATATGTTAATTATACAAAGGAAAGACAAAGGGAATGGAATAAACATGTAATAATAGTATATTTTCAGTTTGATGACATTATTGCGAGAGGAAATAATATTTTCACAGAAGCTTCGGTCATGGAAGTATTTAACGGAAACCATGAATTGGTTTCTGAAGAAGATTTCATGACATCGCTTAAGAAATTCTTGGTTAATTTTCAAAGGATAATAACTAAGGTGAATGAAGGATAAACTTCACACATTGTCGAGATCATTTCCAAAACATGGAAAAAAATACAGAAAAATAGAGACTCTAAAGGAAATTTCCAAAAAATAAATTGGTAGTCAAAAGGATTTTCCTGACAAGTATATTGTGTTATATAGAAGCCCGATTATGGACACAGGAAAGATAACTAGAGATTCTCAAATTTGCAAAAAATATTTTGAGGAGGCATGACAACGAGATTATAAAATAGGTTCTGAACAAGAGTAACAAACCCAAGAAGTAATTGTGCTTGCGGATTCGAATCATCAACAACCCATAATTAAGGAAGAACCACACTAAATCATAAATTGTCGTATCTGAGATATGCGGACAAACACTATAATATGTATGACAAGTAAATAAATGAATATTTATGGTTGATTGAATTTTCATGTATATATTCTAAATGTTATACTTATCTAAACATGCATTTGTTTTTTCCATACGCTAAGCTCCAAATATGTCGTTATGGCATAAACTAGTGCACACTATGCTCAAATATCCGTAAATGAGTACTGATCACTAAGTTCGCAATATCTTACTTATTTTTTGTTAAATTCTAGCGACACCAAATCTTCAAATAACAAGTTGCAACATAAGCTAGCGCACGCTAAGCTAAAAATTTCATTCTTTAACTTGTTAAATGCTAGCAACATCAAAGCTGGAAATTTTAAACAGTGGAAGGACCTAGATGCCGAGTAGCTCAAAATTTGTTAATTTTATTTGTTAATGCATACTTTCGATAACTTCTAGATATTACTATTATGCATATCCAAGTGGATGTTATTATCATAGAATCTTAATTTAGTTGTTAAATCCTGACGATGGATATGCTAAAAAATTTATGAGTTAAATCCTAACAAATGCTAAGCTTAAATTATTATGTTGTGGCAGTACGTAGTGGTCGCTAATTACATACTACCTTAATTAAATTTGTGAAATATTAGCAACTTCTAAGCTCCAAATAATATGTTGCAGAAATACGTAGCAGACGCTAATCTTGAAATATCTTACTATATTTTTTTAAATCTTAGAAACCTCTATGTTCCAACTATTATGATGTGGAAGTGTTTTAGTGGCATAAAACTTCAAGATATATGTCATATAGTACTGATCGCTAAGCACAGAAAATGTTTTTGAGGCATAACCTAGTGTCTGCTAAGCTTGCAATAGTTTACTTGTTTGTTGTTGAATCCTAGCGACATTATTGTTGATGCAAAATCACAGCACCCCTGGATGTTGATCATATTTCTAGGTTGATCCTACTAGCATCCAGTGTGATTTGTATAACATTGAATCCTTTCTCCAAGTGTGGGACTTGCAAAATGAGAAAGTAATCTCCAAAGAAGGCTGGTTCCTATTCCTCTGTTCAGATGCACACGAAAATGCAGAGGGTTTATTCAAAACCTAATCTAACTTCCAAGGAGACAGGGTAAGAAGATGCACAAAAATAAACCTAAGCTAACAGATGTGATGCACTGAGGAATGAAGAACACCTGTCTTGCAAATAAGCACAGACCATTCAAATGTGATGCAAGATCATGCACAGATAACAAAACTTGCAGTGAAATACTAGAAGGATGCAAATGAACACAGAGAGGGTTGAGGATCATCCACAGACGTGCATTACTTGCTCCAAAGATTGATACAATACACTAAAACATGCAAAGAGGAAGAGTCGCATTACAGTTTCAAATGGGAGGTTCGAACTCCACAGATTCGCTTGCTAAGAGAGAAGAAGGGAGGATCAAAACAAGAAATGTTCAACCTTTAGAAAGAAGCCCCTCTTTACAATATATAGGAAGAATGAGAGAGGGAAGAGAGAGGAAAGTCAGATCTACCCCAACCACTTTTGGGTTACATTTATTTCATCTCATTATGGTAGAAGCGGTGAATCCTGGCAAAACGGTGAAATGTCTAGCAGAAACAGTAAATTGTCTGTTGCATTAAAGTTGGTTGTTGAAACGCCGCTTCTGGTTTATTATCATGTGCGTTAGATCCGTTTCTTAACTTTCTCTCTCTAGATTGAACCAAAATTCAATATTTTGACCCTAGAATCGTGTAGATAATTTCACCATCTTTCCATTGATATATAGAACGTGAAAATTTGAGCTTTAGATTGAAATATATGGTGATATAAAGATTTAGGGTAAAAAACAGGCCATTACAAAGCGGATTTTTTGAATTTTTTCCCGCGCTCTACCATTTGGATGACACGTGCTAGGTGCTGATTCACTGAGAAATTATCTCTCCTGCAACTTTCCACGGGTTTTCCTTTGAAAATTTGATGACTTTTATAATTTTTGGGAAATTTTCCGTTTTTTCCCCTCGCCCTCGCCACTTAGGGACACGTGGCGTGATCTGGTAGGGGGGACGGGTGTGCAGGATCATCCTTGTACCTTTTTTCTTTTTCAGCAAAAAATTTTTCCAAATTCTTCTAAGTCCTCCCCAAGCTCCGCAACTTCCCCTTCTCCTTAGGACATGTGTCCTGTGTCTATTGGCTCAAGCCGACCCTTCAAATCTTGCACCCTTTGAAATTTCGGGCCCAAAAACACTTAGTCAAATTTTTTATTGCGCACCTCCCCTTGTGATACGCATCACATTTTGATTCGTTGGCGGATTTTTCGGGTCTTCGCGTCCCTCACGTATTTTTTGGCCCAGAATGTCCCAAATCATCTGGGACAAAATTTCTCTGATCCGCCCGATTCGGGCTTCCCTGTCCCTCTTATGAGGTGAAGACACGTGGTGTGATTTCCATTGGCTCTCGGCTTTCTTCAGCTTTAACGCATCCTCACATGTCCCTTTGTCCCAACTGTCCCAGATGACTGTATGGGACAAATTCTTCCGAACCGATCCAAAATGGTTCATGTCCTCTGCGTCCCTCTGTCCCGGACTGTCCGCTTCAAATCTTTTCGATCCGCCCGAAATGGACCATCTTGCGGCCTTTCCGGCCGATCTGCATACTTTTTTCCCAACTATCCCTGACTTCCTCTGAAGCGAGACTTAGGCAATTTTTTCCTTTCTTTCGACTGATTCGGCTTTCCGCATCCCATGCATCTCGATGTCCCAACTGTCCCAAGTGCTACGCAGACCGCTTGGAGGCTTTTCGACCGAGTTCTCACTTTCGACATCCCGCACTGTCTCGGACTAGGACCCAAGATGATTTTCTTCATTTTTTCTGCACGGAGCTTGCCTGGCGGCAATTTCATTCTGATTCGTGCCCCAAACTGTCCCAACTATCTTTTTAGATAGGAGAGTTAGAAAGAAGCCGAGGGGACCCCAGAAACATGATTTTTTTCATTGAATCACTATACTTGCTCTGGCCCTCAAGAATCTGATGCATGTTATCAAAATTTACCCTGGGGGGCCTGAATTTTGGATAACAATTTGGTGACTCAGTGGGGGGGGGGGGGGGGGGGGGGGGGGGTCATCTTCCTGCTAGATAGAAGAGACCAGTAGCCTAAAGTGGATCCATTTGGCATGGAGTCATCTTGATATCTCTGTTTAGATACCCCAACTGACTTAGAAAATGTGCAAGGCAGGAAGATGGGAATATCACTTGATGGGAGCGAGGACTACAAAACATCTCCATGGACAGCAAGCTGTGCCAAAGCACTTAGGGGAAATGAAACTAACCTACAGCAAAACATTGTGCCTAAGAACTTGGAGGAATGAAAATCTAATCTAATATTTACAAAGTAGTGAATTTCCCTTTAGAAGCAACGCTTGAGATAGATTCCATTTACTGGAATTTACAGTTCTTCACCATCCAATGAGGCCAATTGGAAAGCATTGCTATTCTTGCACTTCGTGACCATGTATGGGGCCACTCTAAATGGCATCAAATTTTGAATGCCTTCCCCGGTTTTTCTCTATCCACATCCCATCTCAACATTAAATCTCCAACCTGAAAAAGATTTATCTTTGGCCTTCCTATCAAAGGTCTTCTTGAATCAAAGCTTAATCCTTCTCCATTGGCTTGGGATGCCTGATTTCTGATCTTTTGCAGCTCCATCAAATCTGCATACCTCACCTCCATGGGCTCAAACTCTAGCAATTCCAACTTCTTCATGAGTTCCAATGTTGGTAAATCAAGTGACATGGGCAAGATTGCTTCTCTTCCATAGACAAGCCTGAATGGAGAGTTACCTGTGGATCTCTCTGGGAGTTTATCCTATCAGCCCATAAGGCTGATTTCAGTTTAGTATGCCAAGGACCTCTGATTCTCGCCAAGAGTCCTTCTAATGATCCTCAACAAGTTCTTGTTTGTAGACATCGGCTTGGCCATTACCTTAAGAGTAATTAGTTTGATGAAGTTCTTAGGGTAGATACTGTTCTTGACAGCCCACTTAGTAACCTTAGATCCAATTAATGCCAATGCATTATCAGAGATTATTGTAGCAGGTGCACCAAATCTGGTTGTTATCCCCTCATAAAAGTCTAAGATGCTAGACTCATTTGCCTCTTTGAGTGCTACTGCTTCTGTCCATTTGGTGAAGTAATCTGTGGCTTTCAAAATCCATTTGTGCCCTTGGCTTGGAATTGGGATTAATGACTCCAATGAAGTCCAAACCCCATTGCATGAATGGCTGGTCAATTGAGATTGGATGTAATGGAAGGGCAGCAAGTCTCTATTTTCCTATGAAGAAATGCACAATTCTTACACCTCTTGATCCATGCATAGCAATCCACTGAAGAAGTTTAGGACAATAATAACTAGCCTTCATGATTTTTAGAGTTATCAATCTTAGTGCAAAATGACCACCAACTGGTCCCACCATGGAACTATTCCAACACCCTTTGAATCTAATTTGTGCTAATGCATCTCAGCAGCACTCCATTCACATCTTTCTTGAACAAAACTCCATCAACAATGGCATACGGGACAGCCTGCAATCTGAAGTTTCTCCTTTGGGTCTTGTTCATCTCCAGAGGGCATAGGCTTGTGCCTAGGAAGTGTATAATACCTTGGGTCTAGTAGGGAATGGGGGGGGGCAGTATTGTATTCTTCTTGATTGCCACTTGGCTCATGGCTGTCCTGGACTGTCAAAATAGCTTCTTCTTCATTGCATACTTCTTTTTGCTTCCCCAAAACCAGCTTCTTACACAATCCTTTCCCTCTTAGTAAGATTGGTAATCTTTATCTCAATGTCATACTCCATGACACGGGTGATCCAACCTACCCTTTTCTCACCCCAAATCCTTGTTGAGGAGGAAGTCCTTAACCCCAACATGTGAGACCAGCAACTGGATCTTGTTGTTTGAGACTAAATGCTTGAATTTCTTCAAGCTTCTGATTACTACTAGCACCTGCTTCTCAATAAAAGAGTACCTCACCTCATAGTAATCTAGGCTCTGGCTGATGAAGGCAATTGGTTACTCGTCATTGTTCTTGTTTTGCTGTACCAAAATGGGCAGATAAATAGTGTCATTGCCTCCAAATGCATAGAGGATGAAATCCTTGGAGAAATCCAGGTTGATGAGATTTGGTGCTTGAGAGATAGCTTCTTTGATTACTTCAAAAATATCCTTGCCCTTCTACTATCCACTTAAAATACATGCTCTTCTTTAACATTTTGGTGATGGGCTTGACAAGGGCTACAAAATCTAGGGCAAACTTGTGGACAAAGTTTATCCTTCCAAAGAAACTCTGAAGGGCTTTCTTCTGGCTTGGAAATGGTAGTGCTCTTATGGCTTCAACCCTCTCTGGATCAATTGTTAATCCTTCTTTGGAGAAAATATGGCTAAGGAGCTTTTCTTTCATGTGTAAGAAAGATACACTTCTTAGGATTCAAAGGACACTCCAAATCTCTTGCACCTCGTGAAGACTTGTCTCAAATGAGAGAGGTGGTCTGCTACATTTTTGGAGAATACAGTGATGTCAACAAGATATATCAGCACCACTATTGTTATTGATCAACCCCTTGAATGCCATGTCCATTTCCCTTTGAAAGGTGGCTCCAGTGTTTGATAGGCCAAATGGAAATTTCCTGTAAGAATATAAGTTCCCCTTTTTGTTGTGAAGGCCTGTCTTGAACTGGTCTTCTTCCTTCACCATAATCTGATTATAGCCTCAATATCCATCTAGCAATGAAAACCTTTGCTGAAACCAGCTATAGCCCGCAATATTTTCTCCATGGAAGGGAGTGGGTAATGGTCCTTGAGAGATGCTTTATTCAAGTCTATGAATTCAATACACAATCTGATCTCATCCACTCTTCTTTTTGACTAGAACTAAGTTGGAAAACCCAACTAGAATGCTTGATTGGAAATATGATTCTCGACTCAATCAGCTTGTCCAATTTTTTCCTCATGAGAGGCTCCATGTATGGATTGATTGGTCTTTGTTTCTACCTGACAGGCTTAGTATTTGGATCCAATTCGATGGTAGTGCTGAGCTAAGTTGGGATTGAAACCTTTCAAGTCTTCATATCTCCAAGAAAACACATCAGGGAACTCTTGACATAGCTATATGAACTCATACCTTTCTTGTTCAGTTGTCATCCTTCTAATTTGCAATGGTTTTTTCTCTTCTACCAAGATGGATACCGAATCCTCTCTCTTGACCTGAATGTTTGCTTTCTCCTTCCTGAACTGATCATTGGGGTTAAAAATGGACTCCAAAGTGATAATTCCCTTGGGCAGCTTGTTAGTTCTCAGTTGTACCACTTGGTCACCATACTGCTGTTCCAATTTTTCTTGATTCCTAGCTGAGAACTCGGCTTCTTCTTGCAAGAAATGGATGATTTGCTGGTCATTTTCAAACACTTTCCAACTCAGACATCGTTATCTGGCACTAAAGGCCTCACAATCATGTGGATGTTTGGATGTACCTTGTCTTGTTGAATACTTTCCATAATGTCAAAGGCTGCCCCTACTGCTGCAAACATGTCAACAGCTTGATTCTCTTTCCTAGGAATGGATTTTATGCCAAAACCTTCAAAATATTCCATGAGGTCCCACAACTTGTTCTTATAGCATTTGAGTAGATCATTCTTGGCAGCATGTTATCCTTTGACCTGATTTACAATTAATTCACTGTCCCCAAAGACTTGCAAGTTCTTTATTTTCTTCTTGATTGCCCAATGCATCCCTTGTACCAAGGCTTCATATTCAGTAGTGTTATTGGAGCATGCAAATTAAAATCTAAAATCTAAATAGTACTTTACTCCTCGAGATGAAACAAGCACGGCTCCACCTCCTACACCTTGTCTACTCCTTGATTTGTCAAAAAACAAGCTGCCATATCTCATTTTCATCCTTGTGGTTTGGCTTGGTGATGCTAGAAATAGGCTGATTTTCTTTGTGTATGCAATAGACTCCTAGCTTAGATTCTTCTATTTTCTTGATAAGGATCAAAAGCATGCACCTTGTCTTGCCCATTCATCAAGATTTAGATCTAGGATTGCTTCCAACCTTAGTGTCAGCTTCATCAATGCTTAGGTGATCTTCTTGATCAATATGCTGAGCAATTGGCAGTAATCCGACTTGGAGTGTAAGGGCTCAATATGGAAGTTTGTAATAGGTTCTGACCTGATTGTAGCCTTAGTTCCATACCTTGTTCTGAATAACATGTGTGATCAATCGGCGGACAAGATATCCCCCAATCTTGGCTGTGAAAGTCCCTTGACAAGCAAAGCGCAAAAGAGTGGTGGAAGATCTATGACTGATACATCTTGTAAAACAAACAACGTCTTAGACATGCATGCAAGGTAAGACTCAAGTTTCTAATCACTCCAACTGTTTGCTCACTGCTGTCCCATCCCAACTGCACTACCCCTCTTGGATATTGTTTCATACTGGAGCCCTAGTTGATCGGCTATTTGTTTAGGCATTTCTGAGCTACGTGCCCCGGAGTCTATCATGCAATTGTGCACTAGCTGATTTCCAATGATTAATGAAACATAGAAAGGAGGGGGTTTCAACATTTTACCTTGCTGTCCTCCATGATTTCCTTTAGGTTGGGGCAGCATTTGTAAGCACTTTGTCTTGCATCTGAACTTGTTGATTTGAACTTGGCCAGTCCTTCATGGAAGCTTGCAGACAGATCTCTCTGGCCTGGGATGGATAGGGATTCCCACATTGAAATATTGACATTTTTCTTCTTCATTTGATCAATGATACTAGAATGGTGATGAAGGATCTCTTTATTGTCCCTTGGTTTGCACATTCACTCCTTGCATGTGGGCAGCAACAACTAGTATTTGAGTTTGCCTAGGAGATGTCTCTTGGCTCCCCTTGTGCATTTGAAATTGGATTTTGTTTGCCAATCAGTTGTGGAACCATAGAAGGTCATGGATTGGTTGGGGCTAATGGCTGTTCTTCACCCAAGTTCCTCCTTTTTGACCTTGTTTTGGCTGCAACACCTTGAGTAATTACCTGGTTCACACCACAAAAATCCTCTGCTTACCAATTTACCAATGTGGTGTCATTTGGGGCTGATTGTTTGTCGGAATGTTTCTTGTTGTTGGTTGTTTCCTTGACTGTCCTCACCCTCCACACCAGTAGTTGTCACCATTAACTCTTGATTCAAAGCACCATTGAAGCACATGGATTGGTTATGAGGCTCATTGCATGGAAAAAACCAATCATACTCCTGGGGAAATTTTTTTTTGTGTTGGCACCAATGCCTTAGAGGCAGATATGGCATTTGGATTATAGGGCTGAAATGGTCTATTGGCAGAACGCCTTGTTTGATTTATATTTGCAACTGGATTAGGTGGCATTTGTGGTTGGTATGGCTTCCTGTTAGGCCGAGCTTGGGGTTGATAAGAAGGTCTAAAACCTTGGGTCTGCTGCCTTTTGAGAGTAACCAGCTCATTGCCTAGGTTTTGCAATTGCTTCATGACTTCTTGAAGCTCATTTGGGGCACCTGGAGATGAAGTGGAAGCTTCATTTGAACTCTGATTTCTAGGAGTGGGAGAAGGAGCCAAATCAGGTGCTTGATTGGTGTTAGGACTCTCTAAACTTGGAAACAATGGCATGGGAGGTCTAGGGGTAAGTTTGCCAGCTTGGATCAAACAATTTTCAGCCCTAATGGCAATGCTATAAGCCATAGGGATAGTTATGCCTCCCATGGACTGAATCAACATAGAAATATCATAATTTAGAGCTTTGAGATAGTAGAGAAAATCACCTTCTGCTGTTGGCCTGACTGCCACTGGAATCCTCTCCCAAGTCTTTTGAAATCTGAAGTTGAAATCAGTCAGCTGCTCATTGGGAGCTCTCTTGATAGTTGTCAATTGTTCTAGTAGAGACAAATTGTCTCCCTTTTCTCCAAATTGCTCATGAAGTGCTATACACAGCTGATTCCAATTTGTGATAGAACCAGCTCCAAGGCTCCTAAACCATTGCAATGCTTTACCCTTGAATGAAGATGCCAACAACTTGACAACCACTTGCATCTCATTGATTTCATGGATTGCACAAAGGTTAGCAATATCTTTAACATGATCACCTGGAGTAGTCTGATTTTCTCCAGTGAAGTATGAAATGTTCTTCAAGGCTGCAATAGGAATTGGATGTTGTGCATTGAGGGCAAGTGGGCTGCTACCTGTGAAGTTGACATAGGGGTTGTTTTGTGCCATTCTAATTGGTCTTAAAACCCTTGTTGACTGAATGAAAGGCCTACTAGGTGGAGGAGTTGAGAGAGTTCTATTTGGTGGAGATGGAGACCTTTGAATCCTTCTTCCTCTTTGCCTTCTTCTTAGAGATAATTGCAGGTATTCAAATAGCACTTCTTCTTCTCCAACTCTTGACCTTGTGGTGACTCTTCTCATGAGTTTTCAAGCCTGCACTGCTGAAACCAGTTGATTCTTCCCCTTGGAGTCACCAGATATGCAAATAATAGATCTTTTTCAAGCAAGAAGATTGCAGTAGATGCACATCAACTTTGCTGCAATAAAAAATGAGACCTCTAGTGTCCCACCGGGCGTGCCAAAACTGTTGATGTAAAATCACAGCACCCCTGGATGTTGATCAGATTTCTAGGTTGATCCTACTAGCATCCAGTGTGATTTGTATAACATTGAATCATTTCTCCAAGTGTAGGAATTGTGAAATGAGAAAGGAATCTCTAGAGAAGGTTGGTTCCTATTCCTCTGTTTAGATGCACACGAAAATGCAGAGGGTTTATTCAAAACCTAATCTAACTTGCCAAGGAGACAGGGTAAGAAGATGCACAAAAATAAACCTAAGCTAACAGAGGTGATGCACCGAGAAATGAAGAACACCTATCTTGCCAATAAACACAGACCATTCAAATGTGATGCAAGATCATGCACAGATAACAAAATTTGCAGTGAAAGACCAGGAGGATGCAAATGAACACAGAGAGGGTTGAGAATCATCCACAGACATGCATTACTTGCTCCAAAGATTGATACAATACACTACAAAATTCCAAGAGGTAGAGTCGCATTACAATTTCAAATAGGAGGTTCGAACTCCACAAATTCGCCTGACAAAGAGAAGAAGGGAGGGGCAAAACAGAAAATGTTCGACCTTTAGAAAGAAGCCCCTCTTTACAATATATAGGAAGAATGAGAGAGGGAAGAGAGAGGAAAGTCAGATCTATCCCAACCACTTCTAGGTCGCATTTAGTTCATCTCACCATGGCAGAAACGGTGAATCCTAGCAAAACGGCAGACTGTCTAGCAGAAACGGCGGACTGTTTGTTGTATTAAAGCGGGTTGTTGAATGACACTTCTGTCTATTATTACGTGCCAGAGGTGTTTCTCAATTTTCTCCCTCAAAACTGAACCAAAATGCAATATTGAACCCGGAATCATGTATATAATTTCACCATCTTTCCATTGATATAAAGAACGTGAAAATCTGAGCTCTAGATCGAAAGATATGGCGATCTGAAGATTTAGGGTAAAAAATGCCATTACAGAGCGGCGGGAAAATATTTAAATTTTTTTGCGTGCTCTGCCACTTGGATGACACGTGTCGGGCACTGATTGGCTGCGCAATTCTCTCTCCTCCACCTTTCCATGGGTTTCCCTTTAAAATTTTTGACTTTTATGACTTTGGAAAATTTTCCATTTTTTCCCCGCGCCCCCGCCACTTGGGTGACACGTGGCATGATCTGGTTGGAGGACAGGGCGCGGGGTCACCCTTGTCTTTTTTAATTTTTTGGCCCAAGACTTTTGTCAAATTTCCCTAAGTCTTCCCTGGCTCCGAAATCCCCGCCTTAGGACACGTGTCCTGTGTCTATTGGCTCGGGCCGACCCTTCAAACCTCACCCTTTGAACTTTTGGGCCCAAAAACACTTAGTTGAAATTTTTATCGCGCCTCCCCTTGTGACATGCGTCACATTCTGATTCGTTGGCGGATTTCCCGGGTCTTTGCATCCCTCACGTATTTTTGGCCCGGATGTCCCAAACCGTCTGGGACAAATTTCTCCGATCCACCCAATTCGGGCTTCCCTGTCCCTCTTTGAGGCGAAGACATGTGGTGTGATTTGATTGGCTCTCGGCTTTGCGCGTCCTCTGCGTACCTCTTGCCCAAATGTCCCAGATGAAAGTCTCTTGTTTCGGCCGATCCGGGTGGTTCGTGTTCTCCGCGTATCTCTGTCCCAGACTTTTTGGGACAAATCTTTTCGATCCGCGTACCGATGTCCCAACTGTCCCAAGTGCTGCGCAGACTGCCTGGAGGCTTTTCGGCCGATTCGCGCCCCGACGTCCCAATTGTCCCGGACTAGGACTTAGCCGATTTTCTTCATTTTTTCTACCCCAAGCTTGTTTTTTTGCAATTTTTTCCATTTTCTCTAATCTGTTGGGATTTCTTCTTAGACAGGAGAGTTAGAAAGAAGCCGAGGGGACCCCAGAAACATGATTTTTTGCCTTGAATCACTATACTTGCTCTAGACTGAATAATATGATGCATGTTATCAAAATTTACCCTGGGGGGTGAATTTTGGATAACAATTATATCGTTAAATAATATCTTGCAACATAAGCTAGTAGACACTAAGCTAGAAATTTCATTCTTTGTCTTGTTAAATGCTCGAGGCATCTAAGCTTGCAATATTGTACTGTGGAAGCACCTAGATGTCATGTAGCTCAAATTTTTTTAATTTGATTTGTTAAAGCATACTACTAACAACTTCCAAATATTATGACCGCTATGCTGCCAATCTTAATTTAATGTGTTAAATTCTTATGACCGCTATGCTCCAAATATTATGTATTAAATCCTAACGAATGTTAATCTTAAATTATTACATTGTTGTAAATATTAGCAGTTGCTAAGCTCAAATCAATTTCATTTAAAATGTTAAATCTTTTTGAAAGCTTGTCTTAAATATTATGTTGTGGCAGTATGTAACAAGCCACTAATTTCATCCTACCTCAATTAATTTATGAAATCCTAGGCAACCGATAAGCTACAACAAATATGTTGTAGTAATACCTAGTGGTGCTAGTCTTGAAATATCATACTATATTTGTTATAATCTAGAAACCACTATGTTCCAACTATTATGATGTGGTAGTGTCTTATCAATGTAAAACTTCTATATATTTTTTTTATTGATTATCGATGGCTCAAAAATGTCTTTGACGCATAACTAGCGGCCACTAAACTCACAATATCTTACTTGTTTTTTCGTTGAATCCTAGCGACAACATATATTCAAATAATATGTTACAACATAAGCTAGCGGATGCTAAGATCAAAATTTGCATTCTTTATCTTGTTAAATTCTCAATAAATCTACGTTCGAATATTGTATTTGTTAAAGCATACCGCCAACAACTTCCAAACATTATCATTATGCATATTCTAGTAGATGCTAGCCTCTGAATCTTAAGTCTAGTTTTAAATCCTTACGACCACTATGCTCCAAATATTATGCGTTTAAATCCTAACGAACACTAAGCTCAAATTATTACAACAATCGTTGTAAATACTAGCATCCGCTAAGCTCAAATAAATTTTATTTAAAGTGTAAAATCCTGTCGAAATCTTATTTTAAATAGTAGTTTTGGTAGTACGCAGTGGCCGCTAAATTTTACTACCTTAATTAAATTTGTGAAATTATAGCGACTACTAAGCTCCAATAATATGTTGCGGAAATACCTAGTGAACGCTAGTCTTGAATTATCCTACTATATTTTTTTAAATCTTAGAACCACTATGTTCCAACTATTATGATGTGGTAGTGTCTTAGTGGCATAAAACTCAAGATATTCCTTATTGAGCACCAATTGCTAAGCTGAGCATAACCTAGCGGCCGCTAAGCTCGTAATATCTTAACTAGTTTTTTGTTGAATCCTAGCGACAACTTCTTCAAATAATATGTTTTCCACATAAGCTAGCGGATGCTAAGATAAAAATTTCATTCTTTATCTTGTTAAATTCTCAATAAAACTACGTTCGATATTGTATTGTGGAAGCACCTAGATGTCATGTAGCTCAAATTTTTTTAATTTTGATTTGTTAAAGCATACCGCCAACAACTTCCAAACATTATCATTATGCATATTCTAGTAGATGCTAGCCTCCTAGAATCTTAATTTAATGTTTTTAAATCCTTACGACCACTATGCTCCAAATATTATGCGTTAAATCCTAACGAACACTAAGCTCAAATTTTAATCGTTTGTAAATACTAGCATCCGCTAAGCTCAAATAAATTTATTTAAAGTGTAAAATCCTGTCGAAATCTTTATTTTAAATAGTATGTTTTGGTAGTACGAAGTGGCCGCTAATTTTATACTACCTTAATTAAATTTGTGAAATTATAGCGACTACTAAGCTCCAAATAATATGTTGCGGAAATACCTAGTGAACGCTAGTCTTGAATTATCCTACTATATTTTTTTAAATCTTAGAAACCATTATGTTCCAACTATTATGATGTGGTAGTGTCTTAGTGGCATAAAACTTCAAGATATTCATTATTGAGCACCAATTGCTAAGCTGAGGCATAACCTAGCGGCCGCTAAGCTCGTAATATCTTACTAGTTTTTTGTTGAATCCTAGCGAAAACATATCTTGAAATAATATTCTAAAACATAAACTAGTAGACGCTAAGCTAAAAATTCCATTCTTTGTTTTCTTTAATGTTAACAACATCTAAGCTCAAAATATTATATAGTGGAAGCACCTAGATGCTGTGTAGCTCAAAATATGTTGTTTTGATTTGTTAAAGCATACCACCAATAATTTCCAAATATTATGATTATACATATCCTAGCGACCGATAGGCTCCTACATTCTTAATTTAATGTGTTAAATCCTGACAACCAATATTCTCCAAATATTATGCTTTAAATCCTAGCAATCGATAAGCTTAAATTATTATATTGTTGTAAAGACTAGCGGTCGGGAAGCTCAATTTAATTTCATTTGAATTGTTAAGTCCTATCAAAGGATTTTCTCTAAACAATATGTCGTGGTTGTACATAACGGCCTCTAATTTAGTTGATTACTACTTAT